>JAVALU010002222.1:0-2500 GCA_030770095.1 Gila robusta | reverse complement strand
TAAATATAGAAGCCCAGTATTTATCTGGAGGTCTTTGTACAGGTTATTAATGTAATTATATTTTACGCTTATGTGTTCTATGATATGCAATGGAAGTAAATTTTAATGTTTAACATGGGTGTATTCACAACACATAGCATACGATATAATATCTTAAGATTATTCATCATTATGTTGTCTCTGCCTTTTCTGTTTCAATGATATTCAGAACAGAAAAAACGAAATGTTCCTTAATTTTAATTAACACTAACTTTATTCTCATCTGAATTATAAATAATTGATTTCCATATAAAATTATTTCTGCGCCTCTCTCTCTCTCTCTCTCACACACACAGTTCGATCGCGCCCGCGCCTCTCTCTCTCACACACACACACACACACACAGTTCGATCGCGCCCGCGCCCCCCCCCCCCCTCTCTCTCTCTCTCACACACACACACAGTTCGATCGCGTCTGCGCCTCTCTCTCTCTCACTCACTCACACACACACATACAGTTCGATCGCGCCCTCTCTCTCTCTCTCTCTCTCTCTCTCTCTCTCTCTCACACACACACAGTTCGATCGCGCCCGCGCCCCCCCCTCTCTCTCTCTCTCTCTCTCTCTCTCTCTCTCTCACACACACACACAGTTCGATCGCACCCGCGCCTCTCTCTCTCTCTCTCACTCTCACATCACGGTGAAGGTCCTACATCAGGAGTCACTCAGGAGAGTAAAAGCCTCTGGGTGGCCAGGACTGTTGACACCAGAGTTCCTCGTGAGGGACAGATGGAGAGCACTGTATAAACCTCCAGTGGAGAAGCGAACAGCTGATCTACAGTGGAGGATTATTCACAGGGCAATAGCTACAGACAGACATGTGGCACACTTGAATCCAGCAGTGGGTGGGGAATGTAGGTTTTGTGGTGAAGAGGAAGATTTGGAACATTTGTTTTTAAGATGTGAAAGACTACAGAGTCTTTTTAATCTTCTTAAGGAATGGTTCAGGGAATTTGATGAAGATTTTTCGGATAAAGTGTTCATTGGAGGGTTAAAGTATGGCTTTTTGATGAGGAAGAAAGTGTGTTTATTGAGTTATCTGATTGGGACAGCAAAATTGGCAGTGTGGAAGACTAGGAAGAACAAAGGCTTACAACTTGCATCCACGGATCCTGAAATTATGTTTAGGAAATTAGTGGAAGGGAGGCTTAAAGTGGAGTACGCATATTATGATATTGTAAAGGATGTCAGGAGTTTTATTGAAATATGGTGCATTAATGATGTGTTTATGTACTATGTATGATGATGTGATGGTTCTGAATTTTTAATTATTATTATTATTTTTAAACATCTATGGGTTTATATGTTCTATTTTTATTTTAGAATGAGTATATGAATGTATGATTTTTTGAAATGTAAAAATTAAAAGATTTTTGAACCTCTCTCTCTCTCTCTCTCTCTCTCTCTCTCTCACACACACACACACACAGTTCGATCGCGCCAGCGCGCCTCTCTCGCGCGCACACACACACTCCAGCTTAAGAGAGAGGCACGCGCCATCAAACTGTGTGTGTGTGTGAGAGAGAGAGAGAGAGAAGCGCGGGCGCGATCGAACTGTGTGTGTGTGCGCGCGTGTGAGAGAGAGAGGCGCGGGCGCGATCGAACTGTGTGTGTGTGTGAACAGTGGAAACATACTCCGTCATTTTTTTCATACAGGACATCACTCAGACTGCAAACTGTTTACTTATATTTGTGTACACTCGCTATAAAACACAACATCCTCAGTCACATACGTAATATATTTATATATAAATATAATTTTGGACACAAGAGGGCAGTATAGCCCTATTTATGATTTTGTGTTTAAACTATCACTGGAAGAGACACCCCCCCCCCCCTTTCCTTCTCACCCTCCCTACACAGACACACACACACACACACACACAGAGAATGGCAGGGAACAGTCTCTCTGTCAGAGAGAGGGAGAGAAAATTCTCAGAATCCACATTCAAGCCACAATATCTGACTTTCTGTTGGTCTGAGCTATCGACTGTAAATTAGAAAGTTGTTCGGCTTGATGAGATCAATATATATGCCAAGTTTTGTAACTGTAGGTAAAATTATCTAAGTTATAACACACTTTATGTGTCATTTTTTTGTTATAAATTCATTTCCTCGCCACGGCCAAACCGTTCGAGATATCAAAAATCCGTCCGCAATTTAGCATCCTCAATGTCTTGACTTCATGCTGACCGAGTTTCGTGGCGTTTGGATTAATTCTCTAGGAGAAGTATATCAAAAATAAAAGCATGCATTTTCCAAACAACCCATAATAGCTGACTTCCTGTTGAGCTGTCGTTAAACTTAGAGCACGAAAGTTGTTCGGCCCGATGAGATCTATAAGTGTACCGAGTTTCATATTATTACATGCAAGCATGTTTGATATATGGACAAGTGTTCGAATCCCGTTCCAGGGGGCGCTGTCGAGTCCCCCTGCCACGCCCGGGTACCATCTTCAGCCCG
>JAVALU010002221.1:0-23590 GCA_030770095.1 Gila robusta | reverse complement strand
TTTCAGCACTTCGTGCTTGAACACCTAATTAGTGGTGCTTGCCTATGGCAAAGCAACACTATTGTTATCTCACATACTTATTATTCTTATTAGTGGTGCTTGCCTATGGCAAAGCAACACTATTGTTATCTCACATACTTATTATTCTTATTAGTGGTGCTTGCCTATGGCAAAGCAACACTATTGTTATCTCACATACTTATTAGTGGTGCTTGCCTATGGCAAAGCAACACTATTGTTATCTCACATACTTATTATTCTATTAGTGGTGCTTGCCTATGGCAAAGCAACACTATTGTTATCTCACATACTTATTATTCTTATTCTTCTTATTCTTCTTATTCTTCTGGCCACTTTTTGACGCGCTACTCCTCCCGCAGTTTTTGGCACAGACCCACGAATGAGGTGTCAAAACGTGCGGCCTGTTCGGGAATGGTGTGCTATGACTTTTCTAAGAGATCAGGGGTACGATGGTCGCCCCAGGGGCGAAAAACGGCCCAAAAAAATCCCATAGACTTAACATTGCGAAAAACTTTGACGAGTCATAGCTCAGAGTGTGAATTTCGCAGAAACGTGAAATTTGCCACATTTGAAGAGGCTGACAGACTCTGTAAGAACATACCACACAATGGGGTAAAAGTTGCACCCCTGGGGGGCAGGAGCTGCCCAAAGTTTCCCCATTGACTTACTATGGTGTAGGACGGCCCATGAAATGGGCCGTCCTACACCATAGAAACCGCTTTTATATTGAACATAACTCTGGATCACAGTGTCATAGAGACAAGGGGGCGGGCTCATTTTACTCAGACGACCAATCAGTCTCTCAGGATCATTGTGAAGCTATCAAGCCACGCCCTAGCAACCATTTAGAGCACCTTAGCAACAACTCCCATAGACTTCCATTGAAAGAGATCGAAGGGATATCTCTGGACTGAATTGTCATAGAAACATGAGGGTGGTCTCGTTTGACTCGGGGCAGCAAACAGCCAATCATGAATCACCTCAACACTTCCTAGCCACGCCCTAGCAACCATTGTCGAGCACCTTAGCAACCAAAATCCAAAGAGGGATATCTTCCATTCTGAATGTCACAGAGGCATGGGAGTTGGTTTATATCATTCATACTGACAAGCAGCCTTTGGAGTTTCATGATTGGCAGCTGCCAAGCCACTCCCTAGCAACCAAACAGAGTACCCTAGCAACCATTTTGCAAGACCAATATCTCTGTATCAGAACATCGTATAGAGATGGGGGTTGGTTTATACATTCACATTGACTTTGGAGCTTCATGATTGGCAGCTGCCAAGCCACTCCCTAGCAACCAAACAGAGTACCCTAGCAACCGTTTTGCAAGACCAATATCTCTGCATCAGAACATCGTATAGAGATGGGGGTTGGCTCTTTTGACTCATGCTAGCAAACAGGACTTGCTACATGCTACACATGCTAGCAGTGAATAGCTACATGCTAATAGTGATTAGCTAAGTGCTAAATCATGCCAATAAAATGCTACAAACTCAACAGTTACCATCTTTGACAACTACCAACCACCTAGTAACACCATAGCAACCACCCAAATTACCCTAGCAACACCCTAGCAACCACCCAGAACACCCTAGCAACTGCCTAGCAACGCCCTAGCAACCACCCAGAACACCCTAGCAACCGCCTAGCAACCACCCAGGATACCCTAGCAACCACCTAGCAACGCCCTAGCAACCACCCAGATTACCCTAGCAACCGCCTAGCAACGCCCTAGCAACCGCCTAGCAACCACCCAGAACACCCTAGCAACTGCCTAGCAACCACCCAGAACACCCTAGCAACCGCCCAGGATACCCTAGCAACTGCCTAGCAACGCCCTAGCAACCACCCAGAACACCCTAGCAACCGCCTAGCAACACCCTAGCAACCACTCAGAACACCCTAGCAACCACCTAGCAATACCCTAGCAACCACTCAGAACACCCTAGCAACCACCTAGCAACACCCTAGCAACCACCCAGATCACCCTAGCAATGCCCTAGCAACCACCCAAAATACCCTAGCAACCAACCAGAACACCCTAGCAACCACCCAGAATACCCTAGCAACCACCCAAAACAACCTAGCAACCACTCAGAACACCCTAGCAACGCCCTAGCAACCAACTGAACGACATGAATAAGCCATATCTCAGCACCAGAACATCGTACAGACATGTTTGTTGGCTCGTATGCAATCATGTACCACACCCTAGCAACCGAGTGGCGAGTTTTGCCACTGCAAGCACCACTTCACATTTTCTTCTGGAAATGTACATTCTAGTTCTTATTCTTATTCTTCTTATTCTTCTGGCCACTTTTTGACGCGCTACTCCTCCCGCAGTTTTTGGCACAGACCCACGAATGAGGTGTCAAAACGTGCGGCCTGTTCGGGAATGGTGTGCTATGACTTTTCTAAGAGATCAGGGGTACGATGGTCGCCCCAGGGGCGAAAAACGGCCCAAAAAAATCCCATAGACTTAACATTGCGAAAAACTTTGACGAGTCATAGCTCAGAGTGTGAATTTCGCAGAAACGTGAAATTTGCCACATTTGAAGAGGCTGACAGACTCTGTAAGAACATACCACACAATGGGGTAAAAGTTGCACCCCTGGGGGGCAGGAGCTGCCCAAAGTTTCCCCATTGACTTACTATGGTGTAGGACGGCCCATGAAATGGGCCGTCCTACACCATAGAAACCGCTTTTATATTGAACATAACTCTGGATCACAGTGTCATAGAGACAAGGGGGCGGGCTCATTTTACTCAGACGACCAATCAGTCTCTCAGGATCATTGTGAAGCTATCAAGCCACGCCCTAGCAACCATTTAGAGCACCTTAGCAACAACTCCCATAGACTTCCATTGAAAGAGATCGAAGGGATATCTCTGGACTGAATTGTCATAGAAACATGAGGGTGGTCTCGTTTGACTCGGGGCAGCAAACAGCCAATCATGAATCACCTCAACACTTCCTAGCCACGCCCTAGCAACCATTGTCGAGCACCTTAGCAACCAAAATCCAATGAGGGATATCTTCCATTCTGAATGTCACAAAGGCGTGGGAGTTGGTTTATATCATTCATAGTGACAAGAAGCCTTTGGAGTTTCATGATTGGCAACTGCCAAGCCACTCCCTAGCAACCAAACAGAGTACCCTAGCAACCATTTTGCAAGACCAATATCTCTGCATCAGAATATCGTATAGAGATGGGGGTTGGTTTATACATTCACATTGACTTTGGAGCTTCATGATTGGCAGCTGCCAAGCCACTCCCTAGCAACCAAACAGAGTACCCTAGCAACCATTTTGCAAGACCAATATCTCTGCATCAGAACATCGTATAGAGATGGGGGTTGGCTCTTTTGACTCATGCTAGCAAACAGGACTTGCTACATGCTACACATGCTAGCAGTGAATAGCTACATGCTAATATTGATTAGCTAAATGCTAAATCATGCCAATAAAATGCTACAAACTCAACAGTAACCATCTTTGACAACTACCAACCACCTAGTAACACCATAGCAACCACCCAAATTACCCTAGCAACACCCTAGCAACCACCCAGAACACCCTAGCAACTGCCTAGCAACGCCCTAGCAACCACCCAGAACACCCTAGCAACCGCCTAGCAACCACCCAGGATACCCTAGCAACCACCTAGCAACGCCCTAGCAACCACCCAGATTACCCTAGCAACCGCCTAGCAACGCCCTAGCAACCGCCTAGCAACCACCCAGAACACCCTAGCAACTGCCTAGCAACCACCCAGAACACCCTAGCAACCGCCTAGCAACCGCCCAGGATACCCTAGCAACTGCCTAGCAACGCCCTAGCAACCACCCAGAACACCCTAGCAACCGCCTAGCAACACCCTAGCAACCACTCAGAACACCCTAGCAACCACCTAGCAATACCCTAGCAACCACTCAGAACACCCTAGCAACCACCTAGCAACACCCTAGCAACCACCCAGATCACCCTAGCAATGCCCTAGCAACCACCTAGCAACACCCTAGCAACCACCCAGAACACCCTAGCAACCACCAGAACACCCTAGCAACCACCCAAAACCCTAGCAACCACCTAGCAACACCTAGCAACCACCCAGAACACCCTAGCAACGCCCTAGCAACCAACTGAACGACATGAATAAGCCATATCTCAGCACCAGAACATCGTACAGACATGTTTGTTGGCTCGTATGCAATCATGTACCACACCCTAGCAACCGAGTGGCGAGTTTTGCCACTGCAAGCACCACTTCACATTTTCTTCTGGAAATGTACATTCTAGTTCTTATTCTTCTTATTCTTCTTATTCTTCTGGCCACTTTTTGACGCGCTACTCCTCCCGCAGTTTTTGGCACAGACCCACGAATGAGGTGTCAAAACGTGCGGCCTGTTCGGGAATGGTGTGCTATGACTTTTCTAAGAGATCAGGGGTACGATGGTCGCCCCAGGGGCGAAAAACGGCCCAAAAAAATCCCATAGACTTAACATTGCGAAAAACTTTGACGAGTCATAGCTCAGAGTGTGAATTTCGCAGAAACGTGAAATTTGCCACATTTGAAGAGGCTGACAGACTCTGTAAGAACATACCACACAATGGGGTAAAAGTTGCACCCCTGGGGGGCAGGAGCTGCCCAAAGTTTCCCCATTGACTTACTATGGTGTAGGACGGCCCATGAAATGGGCCGTCCTACACCATAGAAACCGCTTTTATATTGAACATAACTCTGGATCACAGTGTCATAGAGACAAGGGGGCGGGCTCATTTTACTCAGACGACCAATCAGTCTCTCAGGATCATTGTGAAGCTATCAAGCCACGCCCTAGCAACCATTTAGAGCACCTTAGCAACAACTCCCATAGACTTCCATTGAAAGAGATCGAAGGGATATCTCTGGACTGAATTGTCATAGAAACATGAGGGTGGTCTCGTTTGACTCGGGGCAGCAAACAGCCAATCATGAATCACCTCAACACTTCCTAGCCACGCCCTAGCAACCATTGTCGAGCACCTTAGCAACCAAAATCCAATGAGGGATATCTTCCATTCTGAATGTCACAAAGGCGTGGGAGTTGGTTTATATCATTCATAGTGACAAGAAGCCTTTGGAGTTTCATGATTGGCAACTGCCAAGCCACTCCCTAGCAACCAAACAGAGTACCCTAGCAACCATTTTGCAAGACCAATATCTCTGCATCAGAATATCGTATAGAGATGGGGGTTGGTTTATACATTCACATTGACTTTGGAGCTTCATGATTGGCAGCTGCCAAGCCACTCCCTAGCAACCAAACAGAGTACCCTAGCAACCGTTTTGCAAGACCAATATCTCTGCATCAGAACATCGTATAGAGATGGGGGTTGGCTCTTTTGACTCATGCTAGCAAACAGGACTTGCTACATGCTACACATGCTAGCAGTGAATAGCTACATGCTAATAGTGATTAGCTAAGTGCTAAATCATGCCAATAAAATGCTACAAACTCAACAGTTACCATCTTTGACAACTACAAACCACGTAGTAACACCATAGCAACCACCCAAATTACCCTAGCAACACCCTAGCAACCACCCAGAACACCCTAGCAACTGCCTAGCAACGCCCTAGCAACCACCCAGAACACCCTAGCAACCGCCTAGCAACCACCCAGGATACCCTAGCAACCACCTAGCAACGCCCTAGCAACCACCCAGATTACCCTAGCAACCGCCTAGCAACGCCCTAGCAACCGCCTAGCAACCACCCAGAACACCCTAGCAACTGCCTAGCAACCACCCAGAACACCCTAGCAACCGCCTAGCAACCGCCCAGGATACCCTAGCAACTGCCTAGCAACGCCCTAGCAACCACCCAGAACACCCTAGCAACCGCCTAGCAACACCCTAGCAACCACTCAGAACACCTTAGCAACCACCTAGCAATACCCTAGCAACCACTCAGAACACCCTAGCAACCACCTAGCAACACCCTAGCAACCACCCAGATCCCCCTAGCAATGCCCTAGCAACCACCCAAAATACCCTAGCAACCAACCAAAACACCCTAGCAACCACCCACAATACCCTAGCAACCACCCAAAACAACCTAGCAACCACTCAGAACACCCTAGCAACGCCCTAGCAACCAACTGAACGACATGAATAAGCCATATCTCAGCACCAGAACATCGTACAGACATGTTTGTTGGCTCGTATGCAATCATGTACCACACCCTAGCAACCGTGTGGCGAGTTTTGCCACTGCAAGCACCACTTCACATTTTCTTCTGGAAATGTACATTCTAGTTCTTATTCTTATTCTTCTTATTCTTCTGGCCACTTTTTGACGCGCTACTCCTCCCGCAGTTTTTGGCACAGACCCACGAATGAGGTGTCAAAACGTGCGGCCTGTTCGGGAATGGTGTGCTATGACTTTTCTAAGAGATCAGGGGTACGATGGTCGCCCCAGGGGCGAAAAACGGCCCAAAAAAATCCCATAGACTTAACATTGCGAAAAACTTTGACGAGTCATAGCTCAGAGTGTGAATTTCGCAGAAACGTGAAATTTGCCACATTTGAAGAGGCTGACAGACTCTGTAAGAACATACCACACAATGGGGTAAAAGTTGCACCCCTGGGGGGCAGGAGCTGCCCAAAGTTTCCCCATTGACTTACTATGGTGTAGGACGGCCCATGAAATGGGCCGTCCTACACCATAGAAACCGCTTTTATATTGAACATAACTCTGGATCACAGTGTCATAGAGACAAGGGGGCGGGCTCATTTTACTCAGACGACCAATCAGTCTCTCAGGATCATTGTGAAGCTATCAAGCCACGCCCTAGCAACCATTTAGAGCACCTTAGCAACAACTCCCATAGACTTCCATTGAAAGAGATCGAAGGGATATCTCTGGACTGAATTGTCATAGAAACATGAGGGTGGTCTCGTTTGACTCGGGGCAGCAAACAGCCAATCATGAATCACCTCAACACTTCCTAGCCACGCCCTAGCAACCATTGTCGAGCACCTTAGCAACCAAAATCCAATGAGGGATATCTTCCATTCTGAATGTCACAAAGGCGTGGGAGTTGGTTTATATCATTCATAGTGACAAGAAGCCTTTGGAGTTTCATGATTGGCAACTGCCAAGCCACTCCCTAGCAACCAAACAGAGTACCCTAGCAACCATTTTGCAAGACCAATATCTCTGCATCAGAATATCGTATAGAGATGGGGGTTGGTTTATACATTCACATTGACTTTGGAGCTTCATGATTGGCAGCTGCCAAGCCACTCCCTAGCAACCAAACAGAGTACCCTAGCAACCATTTTGCAAGACCAATATCTCTGCATCAGAACATCGTATAGAGATGGGGGTTGGCTCTTTTGACTCATGCTAGCAAACAGGACTTGCTACATGCTACACATGCTAGCAGTGAATAGCTACATGCTAATATTGATTAGCTAAATGCTAAATCATTCCAATAAAATGCTACAAACTCAACAGTAACCATCTTTGACAACTACCAACCACCTAGTAACACCATAGCAACCACCCAAATTACCCTAGCAACACCCTAGCAACCACCCAGAACACCCTAGCAACTGCCTAGCAACGCCCTAGCAACCACCCAGAACACCCTAGCAACCGCCTAGCAACCACCCAGGATACCCTAGCAACCACCTAGCAACGCCCTAGCAACCACCCAGATTACCCTAGCAACCGCCTAGCAACGCCCTAGCAACCGCCTAGCAACCACCCAGAACACCCTAGCAACTGCCTAGCAACCACCCAGAACACCCTAGCAACCGCCTAGCAACCGTCCAGGATACCCTAGCAACTGCCTAGCAACGCCCTAGCAACCACCCAGAACACCCTAGCAACCGCCTAGCAACACCCTAGCAACCACTCAGAACACCCTAGCAACCACCTAGCAATACCCTAGCAACGACTCAGAACACCCTAGCAACCACCTAGCAACACCCTAGCAACCACCCAGAACACCCTAGCAACCACCTAGCAACACCCTAGCAACCACTCAGAACACCCTAGCAACTGCCTAGCAACACCCTAGCAACCACTCAGAACACCCTAGCAACCACCTAGCAACACCCTAGCAACCACTCAGAACACCCTAGCAACTGCCTAGCAACACCCTAGCAACCACCCAGAACACCCTAGCAACTGCCTAGCAAAACCCTAGCAACCAAATGAATACCCTAGCAACCACCCAAAACACCCTAGCAACCACATAGCAACCACTCAGAACACCCTAGCAACCACCTAGCAACCACCTGAACACATGAATAAGCCATATCTCAGCACCAAAACGTCGTACAGACATGTTTGTTGGTTCGTATGCAATCATGTACCACACTCTAGCAACCGAGTGGCGAGTTTTGCCACTGCAAGCACCACTTTACATTTTCTTCTGGAAATGTACATTCTAGTTAGTGGTGCTTGCCAAAGGCAAGGCAACACTAGTGTTATCTTGCAAAAATTATTCCACACAAAGTTTGGCGCGTAACTCGTCCCACACCGTTTATCACAGACCTCTGAGTGAGGCGTCAAATCGACCGGCTCATTGAGGAGAGGTGTGCTATGACTTTTCTAAGCGATCGGGTGTACGATGTTCGCACAGCGGACGAAAAAGCGGCCAAAAAAATCCCATTGACTTAACATTGCGGAATGTTCAGAAATTCAAATCCCAACTGTCACTTTCACACACACCCACAGAAAAGGGCCTGACAGCCCTGCTCTCTCTCTCCCTCAGAGGATTTATTTTATCAAGCAGCCAATAAGTAATGGCCTAAAATCTTCATAGCCACACCATAGCAACCAGTTACAGCACCCTAGCAACCGTGGGCGATAGGCACGAGGCCGCAGGCCTCGTGCCATACTAAATAACTCTATAAAAACTCTATAAAAACTCCTTTTAAAAACTCCATAGTAATCATCTGTTAAAAAATACACGCCGACATCACAGACCCCTGATTGAGGCGTCAAATTGTGCGGATTATTGAGGAGAGGTGTGCTGTGACTTTTCTTACCGATCGGGGGTACGGTGTTTGCCCCAGGGGCAAATCATTGGGTAAAAAAAATCCCATAGACTTAACATTGCCACAAACTTTGACGACTCGTAGCACTGACCAATGATTTCTCAGAAACTTGTAATTTACCACATTTGAAGAGGCTGGCAGGCTCTGTAAGAACATACCTCACAATGGGGTAAAAGTTGCACCCCTGGGGGGCAGGAGCTGCTCAAATTTGCCCCATTGACTTACTATGGTGTAGGACGGCCCATGAAATGGGCCGTCCTACACATTGCATAGGGATTTTGTATTGAACATAGCTCTGGATCACAGTGTCATAGAGACAAGGGGACGGGCTCATTTTACTCAGATGACCAATCAGTCTCTCAGGATCATTGTGAAGCTATTAAGCCACGCCCTAGCAACCATTTAGAGCACCTTAGCAACAAGTCCCATAGACTTCCATTGAAAGAGGTCAAAAGAATATCTCCGGATAGAAGTGTCATAGAAACACAAGGGTGGTCTCGTTTGACTCGGGGCAGCACACAGCCAATCATGAATCCCCTCAACACTTCCTAGCCCCTCCCTAGCAACCATTGTCGAGCACCTTAGCAACTAAAATCTATAGAGGGATATCTTCCATTCTGAATGTCACAGAGGCATGGGAGTTGGTTTATATCATTCATACTGACAAGCAACCTTTGGACTTTGATGACTGGCAGCTGCCAAGCCATTCCCTAGCAACCAAACAGAGTACCCTAGCAACCATTTTGCAAGACCTATATCTCTGCATCAGAACATCGTATAGAGATGTGGTTTGGCTCTTTTGACTCATGCTAGCAAACAGGGCTTCCAACATGCTACACATGCTAGCTGTGAATAGCTACATGCTAATAGCGATTAGGTAGTGCTAAATCATGCCAAGAAAGTGTTAAGAACTCCAATAGTAACCATCTGTGACAACTACCAACCACCTAGTAACACCATAGCAACCACCCAGAATACCTTAGCAACCACCTAGCAACGTCCTAGCAACCACCCAGAATACCCTAGCAACCGCCTAGCAACACCATAGCAACCACCCAGAATACCCTAGCAACCGCCTAGCAACCACCCAGAACACCCTAGCAACCGCCTAGCAACCACCCAGAATACCCTAGCAACCGCCTAGCAACGCCATAGCAACCACCCAGAATACCCTAGCAACCACCTAGCAACACCATAGCAACCACCCAGAACACCCTAGCAACCGCCTAGCAACGCCCTAGCAACCACCAAGAATACCCTAGCAACTGCCTAGCAACGCCCTAGCAACCACCCAGAATACCCTAGCAACCGCCTAGCAACACCATAGCAACCACCCAGAATACCCTAGCAACCGCCTAGCAACCACCCAGAACACCCTAGCAACCGCCTAGCAACGCCCTAGCAACCACCCAGAATACCCTAGCAACCACCTAGCAACACCATAGCAACCACCCAGAATACCCTAGCAACCGCCTAGCAACCACCCAGAACACCCTAGCAACCGCCTAGCAACGCCATAGCAACCACCCAGAATACCCTAGCAACCGCCTAGCAACACCCTAGCAACCACCCAGAATACCCTAGCAACCTCCTAGCAACACCATAGCAACCACCCAGAACACCCTAGCAACCACCTAGCAACCACCCAGATCACCCTAGCAATGCCCTAGCAACCACCCAAAATACCCTAGCAACCAACCAGAACACCCTAGCAACCACCCAGAATACCCTAGCAACCACCCAAAACACCCTAGCAACCACTCAGAACACCTTAGCAACGCCCTAGCAACCACCTGAACAACATGAATAAGCCATATCTCAGCACCAGAACATAGTACAGACATGTTTGTTGGCTCGTATGCAATCATGTACCACACCCTAGCAACCGAGTGGCGAGTATTGCCACTGCAAGCACCACTTCACATTTTCTTCTGGAAATGTACATTCTAGTTCTTATTCTTATTCTTCCGTACACTTTTTGACGCGCTACTCCTCCCGCAGTTTTTGGCACAGACCCACGAATGAGGCGTCAAAACGTGCGGCCTGTTCGGGAATGGTGTGCTATGACTTTTCTAAGAGATCAGGGGTACGATGGTCGCCCCAGGGGCGAAAAACGGCCCAAAAAATCCCATAGACTTAACATTGCGACAAACTTTGACGAGTCGTAGCTCGCAACGAGTGAATGTCGCAGAAACGTGAAATTTGCCACATTTGAAGAGGCTGACAGACTCTGTAAGAACATACCACACAATGGGGTAAAAGTTGCACCCCTGGGGGGCAGGAGCTGCCCAAAGTTTCCCCATTGACTTACTATGGTGTAGGACGGCCCATGAAATGGGCCGTCCTACACCATAGAAACCGCTTTTATATTGCACATAACTCTGGATCACAGTGTCATAGAGACAAGGGGGCGGGCTCATTTTACTCAGACGACCAATCAGTCTCTCAGGATCATTGTGAAGCTATCAAGCCACGCCCTAGCAACCATTTAGAGCACCTTAGCAACAACTCCCATAGACTTCCATTGAAAGAGATCGAAGGGATATCTCTGGACTGAATTGTCATAGAAACATGAGGGTGGTCTCGTTTGACTCGGGGCAGCAAACAGCCAATCATGAATCACCTCAACACTTCCTAGCCACGCCCTAGCAACCATTGTCGAGCACCTTAGCAACCAAAATCCAAAGAGGAATATCGTCCATTCTGAATGTCACAGAGGCATGGGAGTTGGTTTATATCATTCATACTGACAAGCAGCCTTTGGAGTTTCATGATTGGCAGCTGCCAAGCCACTCCCTAGCAACCAAACAGAGTACCCTAGCAACCATTTTGCAAGACCAATATCTCTGTATCAGAACATCGTATAGAGATGGGGGTTGGTTTATACATTCACATTGACTTTGGAGCTTCATGATTGGCAGCTGCCAAGCCACTCCCTAGCAACCAACCAGAGTACCCTAGCAACCGTTTTGCAAGACCAATATCTCTGCATCAGAACATCGTATAGAGATGGGGGTTGGTTTATATATTCACATTGACTTTGGAGCTTCATGATTGGCAGCTGCCAATCCACTCCCTAGCAACCAAACAGAGTACCCTAGCAACCGTTTTGCAAGACCAATATCTCTGCATCAGAACATCGTATAGAGATGGGGGTTGGCTCTTTTGACTCATGCTAGCAAACAGGACTTGCTACATGCTACACATGCTAGCAGTGAATAGCTACATGCTAATATTGATTAGCTAAGTGCTAAATCATGCCAAAAAATGCTACAAACTCAACAGTAACCATCTTTGACAACTACCAACCACCTAGTAACACCATAGCAACCACCCAAATTACCCTAGCAACACCCTAGCAACCACCCAGAACACCCTAGCAACTGCCTAGCAACGCCCTAGCAACCACCCAGAACACCCTAGCAACCGCCTAGCAACCACCCAGGATACCCTAGCAACCACCTAGCAACGCCCTAGCAACCACCCAGATTACCCTAGCAACCGCCTAGCAACGCCCTAGCAACCGCCTAGCAACCACCCAGAACACCCTAGCAACTGCCTAGCAACCACCCAGAACACCCTAGCAACCGCCTAGCAACCGCCCAGGATACCCTAGCAACTGCCTAGCAACGCCCTAGCAACCACCCAGAACACCCTAGCAACCGCCTAGCAACACCCTAGCAACCACTCAGAACACCCTAGCAACCACCTAGCAATACCCTAGCAACCACTCAGAACACCCTAGCAACCACCTAGCAACACCCTAGCAACCACCCAGAACACCCTAGCAACCACCTAGCAACACCCTAGCAACCACTCAGAACACCCTAGCAACTGCCTAGCAACACCCTAGCAACCACTCAGAACACCCTAGCAACCACCTAGCAACACCCTAGCAACCACTCAGAACACCCTAGCAACTGCCTAGCAACACCCTAGCAACCACCCAGAACACCCTAGCAACTGCCTAGCAAAACCCTAGCAACCAAATGAATACCCTAGCAACCACCCAAAACACCCTAGCAACCACATAGCAACCACTCAGAACACCCTAGCAACCACCTAGCAACCACCTAGCAACCACCTGAACACATGAATAAGCCATATCTCAGCACCAAAACGTCGTACAGACATGTTTGTTGGTTCGTATGCAATCATGTACCACACTCTAGCAACCGAGTGGCGAGTTTTGCCACTGCAAGCACCACTTTACATTTTCTTCTGGAAATGTACATTCTAGTTATTCTTATTCTTTATTCTTCCGTACACTTTTTGACGCGCTACTCCTCCCGCAGTTTTTGTCACAGACCCACGAATGAGGCGTCAAAACGTGCGGCCTGTTCGGGAATGGTGTGCTATGACTTTTCTAAGGGATCGGGGGTACGATCTTCGCCCCAGGGGCGAAAAAACGGCCGAAAAATCCCATAGACTTAACATTGCGTCAAACTTTGACGAGTCGTAGCTCGCAACGAGGATGTCGCAGAAACTTGAAATTTGCCACATTTGAAGAGGCTGACAGACTCTGTAAGAACATACCACACAATGGGGTAAAAGTTGCACCCCTGGGGGCAGGAGCTGCCCAAAGTTTCCCCATTGACTTACTATGGTGTAGGACGGCCCATGAAATGGGCCGTCCTACACCATAGAAACCGCTTTTATATTGCACATAACTCTGGATCACAGTGTCATAGAGACAAGGGGGCGGGCTCATTTTACTCAGACGACCAATCAGTCTCTCAGGATCATTGTGAAGCTATCAAGCCACGCCCTAGCAACCATTTAGAGCACCTTAGCAACAACTCCCATAGACTTCCATTGAAAGAGATCGAAGGGATATCTCTGGACTGAATTGTCATAGAAACATGAGGGTGGTCTCGTTTGACTCGGGGCAGCAAACAGCCAATCATGAATCACCTCAACACTTCCTAGCCACGCCCTAGCAACCATTGTCGAGCACCTTAGCAACCAAAATCCAAAGAGGGATATCTTCCATTCTGAATGTCACAGAGGCATGGGAGTTGGTTTATATCATTCATACTGACAAGCAGCCTTTGGAGTTTCATGATTGGCAGCTGCCAAGCCACTCCCTAGCAACCAAACAGAGTACCCTAGCAACCATTTTGCAAGACCAATATCTCTGTATCAGAACATCGTATAGAGATGGGGGTTGGTTTATACATTCACATTGACTTTGGAGCTTCATGATTGGCAGCTGCCAAGCCACTCCCTAGCAACCAACCAGAGTACCCTAGCAACCGTTTTGCAAGACCAATATCTCTGCATCAGAACATCGTATAGAGATGGGGGTTGGTTTATATATTCACATTGACTTTGGAGCTTCATGATTGGCAGCTGCCAATCCACTCCCTAGCAACCAAACAGAGTACCCTAGCAACCGTTTTGCAAGACCAATATCTCTGCATCAGAACATCGTATAGAGATGGGGGTTGGCTCTTTTGACTCATGCTAGCAAACAGGACTTGCTACATGCTACACATGCTAGCAGTGAATAGCTACATGCTAATATTGATTAGCTAAATGCTAAATCATTCCAATAAAATGCTACAAACTCAACAGTAACCATCTTTGACAACTACCAACCACCTAGTAACACCATAGCAACCACCCAAATTACCCTAGCAACACCCTAGCAACCACCCAGAACACCCTAGCAACTGCCTAGCAACGCCCTAGCAACCACCCAGAACACCCTAGCAACCGCCTAGCAACCACCCAGGATACCCTAGCAACCACCTAGCAACGCCCTAGCAACCACCCAGATTACCCTAGCAACCGCCTAGCAACGCCCTAGCAACCGCCTAGCAACCACCCAGAACACCCTAGCAACTGCCTAGCAACCACCCAGAACACCCTAGCAACCGCCTAGCAACCGCCCAGGATACCCTAGCAACTGCCTAGCAACGCCCTAGCAACCACCCAGAACACCCTAGCAACCGCCTAGCAACACCCTAGCAACCACTCAGAACACCCTAGCAACCACCTAGCAATACCCTAGCAACCACCCAGAACACCCTAGCAACCGCCTAGCAACACCTTAGCAACCACCCAGAATACCCTAGCAACCACCTAGCAACACCCTAGCAACCACTCAGAACACCCTAGCAACCGCCTAGCAACCACCCAAGATACCCTAGCAACGCCCTAGCAACCACCCAGATTACCCTAGCAACCGCATAGCAACACCATAGCAACCACCCAGAACACCCTAGCAACTGCCTTGCATCATCATAGCAAACTCCAAGAACACCCTAGCAACCGAGCGGCGAGTTTTGCCACTCAAAGCACCACTTCACATTTTCTTCTGGAAATGTACATTCTAGTTAGTGTGAATGCTTCAAGCATTCACACTATTGAAATCCAAATCTTTATTATTATTCCGTATTCTTCCGTGGTCGCTTTCTTCTCCTCTCTACTTTGTGCTACAAAAACCATTCAACTATCAAAATGTTCAGCTTTTAAATGACTTGTGTGCTATTACTTTTCTTTTTGATGTGACTTTCAGATTTCTTAAAAATTAATATTAAAAACCATAAAAATCCCATTGACTTTCATTGCAACATGTTCAAATTGAGCCAAGACTACGGTGGCCCAGTAGTGTACAACACAAAAACTCAAATCTAAACTCCCTGAAGCCCTAGACTCAATTAAACTACCATTCTATATGTACTAATGAACTTATCTATCTATCTATCTATCTATCTATCTATCTATCTATCTTTCTATCTTTCTAACTAATCTATCTTTCTTTCTTTCTATCTAATCTATCTTTCTTTCTAACTAATCTATCTTTCTAACTAATCTATCTTTCTTTCTAACTAATCTATCTATCTTTCTTTCTTTCTAACTAATCTTTCTTTCTTTCATCTTTCTTTCTTTCTTTTTTCTACCTAATCTTTCTTTCTTTCTTCCTAATCTTTCTTTCTACCTAATCTATCTTTCTTTCTTTCTTTCTCTCTCTCTTTCTCTCTACCTAATCTTTCTTTCTTTCTTTCTTTCTTTCTTTCTTTCTTTCTATCTTTCTTTCTTTCTTTCTTTCTTTCTTTCTTTCTTTCTAACTTCTATCTTTCTTTCTTTCGAACTAATCTATCTATCTTTCTTTCTTTCTAACGAATCTATCTTTTTTCTTTCTCTCTAACTAATCCATCTTTCTTTCTTTCTAACTAATCCATCTTTCTTTCTTTCTAACTAATCCTTCTTTTTCTTTCTTTCTTTCTTTCTTTCTTTCTTTCTTTCTTTCTACCTAATCTTTCTTTCTTTCTACCTAATCTTTCTTTCTACCTAATCTTTCTTTCTTTCTTTCTTTCTATCTTTCTTTCTTTCTTTCTACTAATCTTCTTTCTACTAATCTATCTTTCTTTCTTTCTAACTATCTATCTATCTTTCTTTCTTTCTAACTAATCTTTCTTTCTTTCTTTCTTTCTTTCTTTCTTTCTTTCTACCTAATCTTTCTTTCTTTCTTTCTTTCTTTCTTTCTTTCTTTCTTTCTTTCTAATCTTTCTTTCTTTCTAACTAATCTATCTTTCTTTCTTTCAACTAATCTTTCTTTCTTTCTTTCTTTTTTCTACCTAATCTTTCTTTCTTTCTTTCTAATCTTTCTTTCTTTCTTTCTAACTAATCTATCTTTCTTTCTTTCTAACTAATCTATCTATCTTTCTTTCTAACGAATCTATCTTTTTTCTTTCTCTCTAACTAATCCATCTTTCTTTCTTTCTAACTAATCCATCTTTCTTTCTTTCTAACTAATCCTTCTTTTTCTTTCTTTCTTTCTTTCTTTCTTTTTTCTACCTAATCTTTCTTTCTTTCTCTTTCTACCTAATCTTTCTTTCTTTCTACCTAATCTTTCTTTCTACCTAATCTATCTATCTTTCTTTCTTTCTTTCTTTCTTTCTTCTTTCTACCTAATCTTTCTTTCTACCTAATCTATCTTTCTTTCTTTCTATCTAATCTATCTTTCTTTCTTTCTAACTAATCTATCTTTCTAACTAATCTATCTTTCTTTCTTTCTAACTAATCTATCTATCTTTCTTTCTTTCTAACTAATCTTTCTTTCTTTCTTTCTTTCTTTCTTTCTTTCTAACTAATCTATCTATCTTTCTTTCTTTCTAACTAATCTTTCTTTCTCTTTCTTTCTTTCTACCTAATCTATCTTTCTTTCTTTCTTTCTCTCTCTCTCTACCAATCTTTCTTTCTTTCTTTCTTTCTTTCTTTCTTTCTCTACCTAATCTTTCTTTCTTTCTACCTAATCTTTCTTTCTACCTAATCTATCTTTCTTTCTTTCTCTCTCTCTCTTTCTCTCTACCTAATCTTTCTTTCTTTCTGACTACCATTAAAAGAGATCAAAGGGATATCTCAGGATATAAGTGTCATAGAAACATGAGGGTGGGCTCGTTTGACTCGGGCCAGCAAACAGCCAATCCTGAATCACCTCAACACTTACTGGCCACGCCCTAGCAACCATTGTCGAGCACCTTAGCAACCAAAATCCAAAGAGGGATATCTTCCATTCTGAATGTCACAGAGGCATGGGAGTTGGTTTATATCATTTATACTTACAAGCAGCCTTTGGAGTTTCATGATTGGCAGCTGCCAAGCCACTCCCTAGCAACCAAACAGAGTACCCTAGCAACCATTTTGCAAGACCTATATCTCTGCATCAAAACATCGTATAGAGATGGGGGTTGGTTTATACATTCACATTGACTTTGGAGCTTCATGATTGGCAGCTGCCAAGCCACTCCCTAGCAACCAAACAGAGTACCCTAGCAACCGTTTTGCAAGACCTATATCTCTGCATCAAAACATCGTATAGAGATGGGGGTTGGTTTATATCATTCACACTGACAATCAGCCTTTGGACTTTGATGACTGGCAGCTGCCAAGCCACTCCCTAGCAACCAAACAGAGTACCCTAGCAACCATTTTGCAAGACCTATATCTCTGCATCAGAACATCGTATAGAGATGGAGGTTGGCTCTTTTGACTCATGCTAGCAAACAGGACTTCCAACATGCTACACATGCTAGCTGTGAATAGCTACATGCTAATAGCGATTAGGTAGTGCTAAATCATGCCAAGAAAGTGTTAAGAACTCCAATAGTAACCATCTGTGACAACCTACCAACCACCTAGTAACACCATAGCAACCACCCAGAATACCTAGCAACCACCTAGCAACGTCCTAGCAACCACCCAGAATACCCTAGCAACCACCTAGCAACACCAGAGCAACCACTCAGAATACCCTAGCAACCGCCTAGCAACCACCCAGAACACCCTAGCAACCGCCTAGCAACCACCCAGAATACCCTAGCAACCGCCTAGCAATGCCATAGCAACCACCCAGAATACCTAGCAACCACCTAGCAACACCATAGCAACCACCCAGAACACCCTAGCAACCGCCTAGCAACGCCCTAGCAACCACCAAGAATACCCTAGCAACTGCCTAGCAACGCCCTAGCAACCACCCAGAATACCCTAGCAACCGCCAAGCAACACCATAGCAACCACCCAGAACACCCTAACAACCGCCTAGCAACCACCCAGAATACCCTAGCAACCGCCTAGCAACGCCTAGCAACCACCCAGAATACCCTAGCAACCACCTAGCAACACCATAGCAACCACCCAGAACACCCTAGCAACCGCCTAGCAACGCCCTAGCAACCACCAATAATAGCCTAGCAACTGCCTAGCAACGCCCAAGCAACCACCCAGAATACCCTAGCAACCGCCTAGCAACACCATAGCAACCACCCAGAATACCCTAGCAACCGCCTAGCAACCACCCAGAACACTCCATCAACCGCCTTGCAACGCCCTAGCAACCACCCAAAATACCCTAGCAACCACCTAGCAACATCCTAGCAACCACCCAGAATACCCTAGCAACCGCCTAGCAACCACCCAGAACACCCTAGCAAGCCCTAGCAACCACCCAGAATACCCTAGCAACCGCCTAGCAACACCCTAGCAACCACCCAGAATACCCTAGAAACCACCCAAAACACCCTAGCAACCACCTGAACAACATGAATAAGCCATATCTCAGCACCAGAACATCGTACAGACATGTTTGTTGGCTCGTATGCAATCATGTACCACACCCTAGCAACCGAGTGGTGAGTTTTGCCACTGCAAGCACCACTTCACATTTTCTTCTGGAAATGTACATTCTAGTTATTATTATTCTCCGCTAAAACGCATCGTGCAGACCAAACCGTAAGTGCTAGAGACTTGAAACTTTGTCAGATGGTAGTACAAAAATCGAGGAGAGGTTATCAAATTATGAGCCCGATTGGCCCATAGGTGGCGCTATAGCAACCAATTGCGCAAAACTGCTCATAACTCCTAGACCGTATGTCGTAGACTCAAGTGTCTTATATCTCTGGAAAGCTGGAAACCTGAAGTAAAAAACGTATATCTCCGATTTCATTTCCGCCATGATAGATTTTCCGCCATTTTGAATTTTGTCGAAAAACTACTTTTGCGAACTAGTCCCTGGTTTTTCGCCCGATCGGAACCAAACCAGTGCCAAAATGTTCTCTGGAGTCTGAATATCAATAATTATCGAAAAAAAGTTGAAATTTTGATTCACGGTCGCTAGGGGGCGCAAAATGAACGTTGTGGGCGGAGCCTATTTTACTAAAATGGCTATAACTCAAGAAGTAAATGAGATAGCTTCACCAAACTCGGTACACATGTGAATAAGTTCATTCTGAGGTCACAGTAAAAAAATCGCGACGATTGGGCACTAGGTGGCGCTATAACATTAAAAAAACATAAATAGGGCTATGACCACCTGACCGTTGGTCCGATTGACTTGAAAATTGGTATGCAGTGTCTTGGTCCAAGGCCCCATGTATGTATAAAAGGACATTGGCGTATCTCAAAAAACATGGCCGCCATCGGCCAATGAAGTTTGAGCACCTGTGAGACGAGGTTAACGGAGGCCGATCGGAACGAAACTCGATGGGCATGTTCGACTCATGGCCCAAGAGGTCTGTAAGAGTTTTGAAAGAAATCGGCCACTAGTTGGCGCTAACGAGTTTTACGGCTCTGTAATCACGTGGTGTGGCACACATCCCCACAAAATGCATATCATTTGATAGATCTCCTCATGCTGAACAACTTTGCCTCTAGAACCATTGCTGTCAATCAAATCGTTCATTAAATATTCACAAATATGTTTAAAACCTACTTTTGCGAACTAGTCCTAGGATTTTCGCCCGATCGGAACCAGACCAGTCTAGGACAATTCTCTGGACTCTCTAGATCAATAATTATCAAAAAAAAGTTGAAATTTGGCATTTGGTTGGCTATAACAGGGTCATTTATAAAATGGGCGTGGCAAAATATAGTCAAAAGCCTATAAATCCTATACGAAAACTCAGAACTTCACAAAAATTGGTGAGCATATGTGACATAACATCCTTAAAAAGCATGCCAAATTTTATGGAGATCGGACCATAGGTGGCGCTATAACTGTTAAAAAGCTTTGAAACAATGTATTTCCTATGGTAAATTGCCTATATTGGCTGTAAATGGTTTTTTCCATCTATTATGTCAGTGTTTAAATGTATGCTAAATAAAATTTAATGTCTTTTGATGATTTTGTGCTTAACGGCCTTAAAGGCCTTAACTGCTTGAACACCGCTAAATGCTGCTATGCAGCTTTAATTAGGTGTTCAAGCACGAAGTGCTGAAAACCTATTGTAATTGCTATTTGAAAAAAAAAATTCCCCTAAAACGCATCGTGCAGCCCAAACCGTAAGGCCTAGAGACTTGAAACTCGGCCAGATGGTAGGCCACACTTTTGGGGAGAACCTATCAGAGTATGACCCCGATTGGCCCATAGGTGGCGCTACAGCAACCAAAAGTACTAAATTGCTCATAACTCCTAGACCGTTGGTCATAGCCTCAAGCTTTTCACACCACTGTGATCCTTGGCTCAAGACGAACAAGATGTATATCTCAGATTTCATTTGGGC
This sequence comes from Gila robusta, assembly GCA_030770095.1. Classification (NCBI taxonomy): domain Eukaryota; kingdom Metazoa; phylum Chordata; class Actinopteri; order Cypriniformes; family Leuciscidae; genus Gila; species Gila robusta. The sequence continues at coordinate 2,497 of JAVALU010002221.1, read as the reverse complement.
CTAAAAAAAAATTTTACGTCCAATTTTGTCCAAAACCTACTTTTGCGAACTAGTCCCTGGTTTTTCACCCGATCGGAACCAAACCAGTCTAGGCCTATTCTCTGGACTCTGTAGATCAATAATTATCGAAAAAAAGTTGAAATTTTGCATTTGGGTGGCTGTAACAGGGTCATTTAGAAAAGGGGCGGGGCAAAATACAGTCAAAAGCCTATAAATCCTAAACGAAAAGTCAAAACTTCACAAAAATTGATGAGCATATGTGTCATAACATGGTGAAGAAGCATGCAAAGTTTCATGGAGATCAGACCATAGGTGGCGCTATAACTGTCAAAAAGGTCTCATCATTATTAGGTGTTCAAGCACGAAGTGCTGAAAACCTATTGTAATTTAGGGGTGTAACAATACATCGATATGGATCGATGCATCGATCAAACGTCTAACGATACGATGCATCGATACCACACATAAAATATCGATGTACGGTACCTTTATTTTGACACACTCCACATCCTCACGTAACTTTTCTCCGCTGAAATAGACGCCTGATAAGATTGACTGAACCAAAAGCCAGTATTTTCCACTGTCAAGGCATCGCGAGTTCATGTTTTACAGCAGAAACGACAAGCCCCGAAAAGTCTGTTTTAGCAAATCAGTGCGCGGTATTCAGGTCAGGTGACATGGCTGCTTGTCACTTTGAAAAGACGCGCTTGCTGAGAGGAGTTTCGTCAAAGCTGACTAAAAGTGATCGAGGATGGATTTCAGCGACCTTGATGAACCCCGTCCCGTGATATCTTCTTCGGGGCGTAAAAGGAAAATACAAGCTGAAACTTTTTCACGGAATCTTGCTAAAACAGCACGTTAGTGGTGAGTCGTGAAAAGCTCTCTGTATTGCGTGTACGTTAAGGTTAATCACAACAACAAAGTTCGACAGGCGTCTATGTCAGCTGAGGAGATTAACGTTAACCAAGTGTTTTATTATGTATCATAGCAATTACTTGGCTTTGTTTAACTCTGAAACATGAAATGTGGAGTTATCTGCTTTTGCCACACACAATATATAATATATATATATATATATATATATATATATATATAATATATATATATATATATAAATATAAAATCCCTTCAATGAACTTTAATAAGTTATAACAGAAGAGTTCATTTGCAAAAACAGATAACTCCGTTCTTGTTCATTTTCATATATCATGTTTTTTTTAAACTTGTAACAAACAACTTGTAAATGTCCCAATTGGGAGAGGGTGTGCAATTTTCAAAGAGTTTAATTAAACTTTCATGTTATTTTGGATGTATTGTGAGTTAATAAACGTAACTGGTTGTGTACACTTGGCACATAATATCTAAATATCGATTAATCGATCGATATAGCCCTGAATCGAATCGTAATCGTATCGTAGAATTTTTTGAGGTATCGGCAAATATCGTATCGCTGGCTGAGAGAATCGATATCGTATCGTATCGTGATTAACTGTCCGATTTACACCCCTATTGTAATTGCTATTTGAAAAAAAAAATTCCCCTAAAACGCATCGTGCAGCCCAAACCGTAAGGCCTAGAGACTTGAAACTCGGCCAGATGGTAGGCCACACTTTTGGGGAGAACCTATCAGAGTATGACCCCGATTGGCCCATAGGTGGCGCTACAGCAACCAAAAGTACTAAATTGCTCATAACTCCTAGACCGTTGGTCATAGCCTCAAGCTTTTCACACCACTGTGATCCTTGGCTCAAGACGAACAAGATGTATATCTCAGATTTCGATTTGGGCCTAAAAAAAAAATTTACGTCCAATTTTGTCCAAAACCTACTTTTGCGAACTAGTCCCTGGTTTTTCACCCGATCGGAACCAAACCAGTCTAGGCCTATTCTCTGGACTCTCTAGATCAATAATTATCGAAAAAAAGTTGAAATTTTGCATTTGGGTGGCTGTAACAGGGTCATTTAGAAAAGGGGCGGGGCAAAATACAGTCAAAAGCCTATAAATCCTAAACGAAAAGTCAAAACTTCACAAAAATTGATGAGCATATGTGTCATAACATGGTGAAGAAGCATGCAAAGTTTCATGGAGATCGGACCATAGGTGGCGCTATAACTGTCAAAAAGGTCTCATCATTATTAGGTGTTCAAGCACGAAGTGCTGAAAACCTATTGTAATTGCTATTTGAAAAAAAAAATTCCCCTAAAACGCATCGTGCAGCCCAAACCGTAAGGCCTAGAGACTTGAAACTCGGCCAGATGGTAGGCCACACTTTTGGGGAGAACCTATCAGAGTATGACCCCGATTGGCCCATAGGTGGCGCTACAGCAACCAAAAGTACTAAATTGCTCATAACTCCTAGACCGTTGGACATAGCCTCAAGCTTTTCACACCACTGTGATCCTTGGCTCAAGACGAACAAGATGTATATCTCAGATTTCGATTTGGGCGTAAAAAAAAAAATTTACGTCCAATTTTGTCCAAAACCTACTTTTGCGAA
>JAVALU010002220.1:0-10773 GCA_030770095.1 Gila robusta | reverse complement strand
ACACACACACACACATATACATATATATATATACAGGTCCTTCTCAAAAAATTAGCATATTGTGATAAAGTTCATTATTTTCCATAATGTAATGATAAAAATTAAACTTTCATATATTTTAGATTCATTGCACACCAACTGAAATATTTCAGGTCTTTTATTGTTTTAATACTGATGATTTTGGCATACAGCTCATGAAAACCCCAAATTCCTATCTCAAAAAATTAGCATATCATGAAAAGGTTCTCTAAACGAGCTATTAACCTAATCATCTGAATCAACTAATTAACTCTAAACGCCTGCAAAAGATTCCTGAGGCTTTTAAAAACTCCCAGCCTGTTTCATTACTCAAAACCGCAATCATGGGTAAGACTGCCGACCTGACTGCTGTCCAGAAGGCCATCATTGACACCCTCAAGCAAGAGGGTAAGACACAGAAAGAAATTGCGGCGTGGCATGGAGGCAATCAGCCTGTGGCACTGCTGAGGTGTTATGGAGGCCCAGGATGCTTCGATTTCGGCCTTAAGCTCATCCAGAGTGTTGGGTCTTGCGTCTCTCAACTTTCTCTTCACAATATCCCACAGATTCTCTATGGGGTTCAGGTCAGGAGAGTTGGCAGGCCAATTGAGCACAGTAATACCATGGTCAGTAAACCATTTACCAGTGGTTTTGGCACTGTGAGCAGGTGCCAGGTCGTGCTGAAAAATTAAATCTTCATCTCCATAAAGCTTTTCAGCAGATGGAAGCATGAAGTGCTCCAAAATCTCCTGATAGCTAGCTGCATTGACCCTGCCCTTGATAAAACACAGTGGACCAACACCAGCAGCTGACATGGCACCCCAGACCATCACTGACTGTGGGTACTCCAGTGCTGCTTATCTGTAGCCCAGGTCAGGCGCTTCTGCCGCTGTTTCTGGTTCAAAAGTGGCTTGACCTGGGGAATGCGGCACCTGTAGCCCATTTCCTGCACACGCCTGTGCACGGTGGCTCTGGATGTTTCTACTCCAGACTCAGTCCACTGCTTCCGCAGGTCCCCCAAGGTCTGGAATCGGTCCTTCTCCACAATCTTCCTCAGGGTCCGGTCACCTCTTCTCGTTGTGCAGCGTTTTTTGCCACACTTTTTCCTTCCCACAGACTTCCACTGAGGTGCCTTGATACAGCACTCTGGGAACAGCCTATTTGTTCAGAAATTTCTTTGTGTCTTACCCTCTTGCTTGAGGGTGTCAATGATGGCCTTCTGGACAGCAGTCAGGTCGGCAGTCTTACCCATGATTGCGGTTTTGAGTAATGAAACAGGCTGGGAGTTTTTAAAAGCCTCAGGAATCTTTTGCAGGTGTTTAGAGTTAATTAGTTGATTCAGATGATTAGGTTAATAGCTCGTTTAGAGAACCTTTTCATGATATGCTAATTTTTTGAGATAGGAATTTGGGGTTTTCATGAGCTGTATGCCAAAATCATCAGTATTAAAACAATAAAAGACCTGAAATATTTCAGTTGGTGTGCAATGAATCTAAAATATATTAAAGTTTAATTTATATCATTACATTATGGAAAATAATGAACTTTATCACAATATGCTAATTTTTTGAGAAGGACCTGTATATATATATATATATATATATACACACAAGTTACATAATGAAGACAGACTTCACTGTTCACACACACACATAGTTCCATTGTAGGCTATGTGAGTCCCCTGTTTTATAGGTAAACATCGTTCAGGTCCCCACTTGGCCAGTGTAGAGCGACAGTGCTCTGTTAGTATTATAGAAATGTGTGTGTGTGTGTGTGTGTGTGTGTGTGTGTGTCTGATGCCTGTGTAAACATTATATAATTACATATTACATATATAATATATAAACATTATATATATATAATATATATACATATATATATATATAAAGTTACATAATGAAGACAGATTTCACTGTTCACACACACACACAGTTCCATTGTAGGCTATGTGAGTCCCCTGTTCGATAGGTAAACATCGTTCAGGTCCCCACTTGGCCAGTGTAGAGCGACAGTGCTCTGTTAGTAATATAGAAATATATGTGTGTGTGTGCAATGGCACATAACAATGGCAAAAAAATTGTTAGGGACTGCATAACCAAGAATAAAAAGTATCTATGAAGAGAGAGCATTAAATAAGAGAAATAATATTATGAATGATAAGAAGCATCTTCTCGCCTCTGCTTTTGAACTGTTGCCGTCGGTATTTTTTACCCCGTTGTAGATTTAAATGGTCTTTCCTCAAGCAATATATTTTTTTTTGATAACTGATGGGGTCATTTTTCTTTAATTGTATACTGTATATGTTTATCTATGCATATTGTGATTTCTGATGCCTGTGTGAACACACACACACACACACACACATATATACATATATATATATATATATATATATATATATATATATATATATATATGTGTGTGTATATAAAAGATATATAATGTAACTAAAAAGAAAATTTTGTATGTAATTTTTGTTTCTTCAAAATGACCAGATGCAGCATGTCAACTTAAAAATTTTGAATTTGGTCTTCAAGAAAGGTCCACTGATGGATGGTAAAGAATGACATATGTTTGGTTGTAATTAAATTTAGCAATATTTCAAACACTGACTATCTGTACATCAACATCCTAGAAACAAAGGAAAACAAAAAAAAAGGACATGTCTATTGATTTTATTAAAGTAGAAATTATGTTTTAATTAATAGGCAGCCAATACTATCAGTCACATTATTAATATCTTGGTGTTCTTGACAATAAGCTTAAATGTGGAACGATCATATAAAGTATAAAGCCACCACAGAGAATGAATTTCTTAAAGCAATAACTTTCCTGTAATGTCCACAACATAAATATTCTGATGTTTTATAGTGCTTTCATCGAAGGTGTTATGATATTCTGTATTATTTGTTGGTATGGAACTGTAGGTACTGAAGAAATCAGTAAGAAAAGTGGTAACAATGGCAAATAAATTATTAGGGACTGCATAACCAAGAATAGAAAGTATCTATGAAGAGCATTAAATAAGAAAAATAATATTATGAATGATAAGAATATCTTCTCGCCTCTGCTTTTGAACTGTTGCCGTCTGTATTTTTAACCCCATTGTATGAAAAACAGATTCAAATGGTCTTTCCTCAAATATTTCAATTTTTTAATTTTTGATAACTGATGGTTTGGTCATTCTTTTTTAATTGTATATTGAATATGTTTATCTGTGCATATTGTGATCTCTGATGCCTGTGTGAACATTATTTATATATATATGTTCACACAGTCATCAGAGATCACAATATACATATCACAATATGCGATATATATATAAAAGTTACATAATGAAGACAGATTTCACTGTTCACACACACACACACAGTTCCATTGTAGGCTATGTGAGTCCCCTGTTCGATAGGTAAACATCGTTCAGGTCCCCACTTGGCCAGTGTAGAGCGACAGTGCTCTGTTAGTAATATAGAAATGAATGTGTGTGTGTGCAATGGCACATAACAATGGCAAATAAATTGTTAGGGACTGCATTACCAAGAATAGAAAGTATCTATAAAGAGAGAGCGTTAAATAAGAGAAATAATAGTATGAATGATAAGAAGCGTCTTCTCGCCTCTGCTTTTGAACTGTTGCCGTCGGTATTTTTTACGCCGTTGTATGAAAAACAGATTCAAATGGTCTTTCCTCAAAAAATTCAATTTATTTAATTTTTGATAACTGATGGTTTGGTCATTCTTTTTTAATTGTATATTGAATATGTTTATCTGTGCATATTGTGATCTCTGATGCCTGTATGAACACATACAGGCATATATATATGTATGTTCACACAGTCATCAGAGATTACAATATGCATATCACAATATTACAATATGCAATATTACATAATGAAGACAGAGTTCACTGTTCACACACACACACACACGGTTCCATTGTAGGCTATGAAAGTCCCCACTTGGCCAGTGTAGAGCGACAGTGCTCTTTTAGTAATATAGACATGTGTGTGTGTGTGTGTCTGATGCCTGTGTAAACATTATATAATTACATATTACATATCTAATATATAAACATTATATATATATATATATATATATATATATATATATATATATATATATATATATAAAGTTACATAATGAAGACAGACTTCACTCTTCACACACACACACACACACACAGTTCCATTGCAGGCTATGAAAGTCCCCACTTGGCCAGTGTAGAGCGACAGTGCTCTTTTAGTAATATAGACATGTGTGTGTGTGTGTGTCTGATGCCTGTGTAAACATTATATAATTACATATTACATATCTAATATATAAACATTATATATATATAATATATATATATATATATAAAGTTACATAATGAAGAGACTTCACTCTTCACACACACACACACACACACAGTTCCATTGCAGTCTATGGGAGTCCTCTGTTGGTAAGGTAGACATCGTTCAGGTCCCCACTTGGCATGTTTTTTTAAAAATAAAAAAATGCATATTTAAAGTTATATTATGAAAAAAGACCTTAAAAGAAAATTTTGTATGTCATTTTTGTTTCTTCAAAATGTCTAGAAACACTAGTCCCCTCTTGGCCAGTGTAGAGCGATAGTCCCCTGTTAGTAATATAGACGTGTATGTGTGTGTGTGTGTGTGTGTGTGTGTGTGTGTGTGTGTGTGTGTGTGTGTGTGTGTGTGTGTGTGTGTGTGTGTGTGTGTGTGTGTGTGTGTGTGATGCATACCAAAAAATATACAACATTTATTTTATGTTTTTCTTACACCTTTAAATTGAGTTACATTGCAATAGCTTCAAAAGTTTTTGTCACTGCTGTGACCAACAGGTGTGCATGTGATGAGCATCACCAAATTTATTTGCAAATAACGACTGTTTTCAAACCAATGAGGTCCGTAATACTTGGAGAAAGCTATCTGTTGTCACTCCAATTCATCTTAAAAGGAATAGTTCACACAAAAAAGAAAATGAAATTTTCATTCTATCTTCACCCTGTCAATGAGTACCCATCATTCAAATTCTGTTCCAAAGAATAAAGAAAGTCATAAAGGTTTAGAATTACATGAGAGTAAATAAATACTGACAGACTCATTTTTGGACTATCCCTTAGTCCGCAAAAATTCGAAAGTGACCCCATTTACTTTGTAAGCTTGCATTACTAGTATTGTGTTTTTTGTTAATCCACAGACAAAAAAATGTGTTTCTGTCATGTCAACTCTCGGAGAGTTTGGCATCGAAATGGTTATAACAATGTTAATACAGTATGTTTGTTCTTGGCATAGTAGGTCTGCTACGCTGCTCCTGATGTTGGTTATTGCTCTGCAGCAGCAGAGCAAGTACAAGACTTGCTACTGCTAATTCATACATGTAAGACAGGTGGAGCTGGGGAAGGTGGAGTGTTTCTGAAAGCACGCTGCAAACTGCTACAGAAAATGCTGACCAAGAATTTGAAGGTGTAGCAGCGAGCTTGTGGGCTACTGATACAGCAGGACCCAATCAGCTGTGCCTCTAGAGAACTTTGTATTTGTCTTAATCTTTTGTCAAAATCTGGAAATTGCTTCGTCTCTGAAATGCGATTCCTTCTCTGACACACATTTCAACCCTCTGAAATCGCATTTAACCCTGTTGGGTCGGAGTTGTTTTCTGGGCCCTGGAGGTGTTCTGACATGCTCTGACATTTGTGCTTCTTTCTTATTTATTACTTGTAATATTTTCATGGCTAAAGTCTGATTACGCTGTATTCAGCACAAACTCTGCTACAATAATATGTGAGCAGCATGTATGTCTGGAATGTATGGAAACGTCTCGGTTACGTATGTAACCTTAGTTCCCTGATAGGGAACGAGACGCTGCGTCAAGCTGTGGGAACGCCTCTGCGTTGTGCGTCCTGAAGCACGTATGGAATCAGCCCAATGGAGAGATGGAACGTCATAGGCGGGTGACGTCATCGACCAGGAAACTATAAAGCACCCCATAAACACAAGCGCAATAGCTTCTGATAGGCCTGAAGGAAGCGCTAGCGGGAATGCCGGGAGTATGGTGGAATGACGCAGCGTCTCGTTCCCTATCAGGGAACTAAGGTTACATACGTAACCGAGACGTTCCCTTTCAAGGGAACTCGAGCTGCGTCAAGCTGTGGAACGCTAATACCCACGTAGCCATAGGACCAAGTGACCGCCATGTGAGAACTAGCGCACAGAGGGCGAGAGCACCTGTGCCCCAGGGGAAGGAATTAAGTCTAGGTCATAGATCTTAATGAAAGTATGCGGTGAAGACCATCCAGCCGCATCACAAACGTCACTGAGGGAAACTCCTGACAATAAGGCTTTAGAAGCCGCCATACTCCTGATAGAGTGGGCTCGTACAGCCAAGGTGAAGGCTGACCAGCCGACTCATAGGCAAGTGAGATAGCCTCGAGCACACACTTGCTTATTCTCTGTTTAGACACGGGACACCCCTTCTTGGGTGGCCCAAAACACGCAAATAGTTGTTCTGACTTCCTCCACAGGGCAGTTCTGTGGATATAGGCGTCTAACGCCCTAACAGGGCAGAGTAAATTAAGTTTCTCCTGGTCAGACGACAGAAATGGAGGAGGACAGAAGGCCTGCAGAACTGTAGGTCTAACAACATTAGTAGGGACCTAGGGAACGTAACCTGGTCTAGGACGCAAAAAGCCTTAACCTGCCAGGCGAAAATTCCAGGCACAAGGGTGAAACCGACAGAGCCTGCAAATCACCGATTCTCTTTAGTGAGGAGATAGCAAGAAGAAAGATAGTCTTAAACGTGAGAAACTTCTCAGGAACTTCTTCGATAGGTCAAGAGGAGCTGGGAAAGACCTTCTAATACGATGGCCAGATCCCAGGCCGGCACCCTGGTACGAACTGCTGGCCTCAGCCTCAATGTGCCACGAAGGAAACGAGTTATAAGCGGGTGTCTCCCAGAGAAACTCCACTGAAAGGGACGTGGTGAGCAGCCAGTGCCGCCACATACACCTTTAGTGTGGAGGGGGGATAGCCCTGTGGAGAAGCGCTCCTGCAGGAATTCCAGCACTGCACCCACTGGGCCGTTAACCGGGTCCTGCAGGTGTTCTCCACACCAAGAAGTGAAAAGTTTTCACTTCAGGGCATAAAGCTTCCTCGCGGATGGAGCTCTGGAGTGAAGAATGGTCTCAACAACCTCGGTTGAGAGACCAGAGTTCATGAGCTGGGCCCCCTCGGAGGCCAAGCCCACAGTACTGGGCGGGGGTGAAATATCATGCTGCCCGCCTGAGAGAGTAGATCCCTCCTGACAGGGAGCTCCAAAGGAGAACCGTCCAGGAGAGAAATCAGGTCCGCAAACGATACTCGGGCCGGCCAGAACGGGGCTACTAGTAGTAGGCTGACCCCGTCCCGGCGAACCCTCTCCAGAACTCCAGGTAGCAGAGCAATCGGGGGGAAAAGGTGAACAGACGTGACCTCGGCCACGGCTGCCCCATAGCGTCCAACCTCAGAGGGGCTGGATGGCTGATGGAAAACCACAGATGACAGTGCGGTGGTCACCTTGGAAGTGAATAGGTCCACCTCGGCGCGACCGAAACTCACCAAAGGAGCTCCACCACCTCGGGGTGGAGACACCAACCCCCCGGCCTCGGCCCCTGCCTCGACAGGGAGTCTGCTACCACATTCAAATACCCAGGAAGATACATTGCTCTCAGAGATAGTAACCTCCCTTGGGACCACAGGAGGATCTGACGGGCCAACATGTAAAGCCGGCGAAACCGCAGGCTCCCCTGATGATTTATATAAGAGACCACCGACGTGTTGTCTGACTGAACTAACACATGATGACCTCTCTGGTCTGCTAGGAAGTGTTTCAGAGCCTGGAACACCGCCAACATCTCTAGACAATTTATAAGCCATGATAGCTGATGGTCCTGAGACAGACCTTGGGCTGGACGACCACTCGTGTCCGCCCCCACCCTGTGAGGGAAGCATCCGCCATTAGCGCCACGCGACCCAGCACAGGACCTTTGAATAGGAACCAAGTTTCTTTACACATGACAGAGCACGAAGGCAGCGCCGCGTGACTTTGACCGTGCGGAGCGGATTTCCCTCGGGGAGAATCCCTTGGTCCTGAGCCACCACTGTAGCGGTCTCATGTACAACAGGCCGCAAGGTATAAGTTGGACGCTGCTGCCATCAGACCCGACAGTCTCTAAAACTGTATTACAGTAAGTAGCTGGCCTAGCTTTACTTGTTTCACAGCTGAGAGAATCGAAGCGATGCGGGTCGGAGCGAGTCGCGCCTGCATCGAAACCGAAACCCAAACGACACCCAGAAAAGTGGTCTTCTGAGAAGGAGATAATACACTTTTCTTTGCGTTCTGCCTCAACCCCAACTTCCTGATATGACCGAGAACGACATCTCGATGCCGAACCACCATCGTGAAAGTGCGGGGAGATAAGCTAGGTCAAACGGAAGAACCCTGTGCTGGTACACCTCGCCCCGAAGGCGAACCTCAGGAACTTCCTGTGTTGTGGAAGGATGGAAATGTGGAAGTACGCGTCCCTTAGATCTATCGTGACAGACCTGTCCTCGGATTGATCTGTGACCGATCTGCTTGATAGAGAGCAACCTGATTTTGGCTTCCCTACCGAGCGATTCAATAGGCGCAGGTCTAAAATTGGACGCAACCCCCCATCCAACTTTGGAACGATGAAACTATCGGCCGTAATAGCCTGACTCCACACTGGGAGGAGGAACCCGTTCTATAGCCTCCTTTTGAGGAGTGCTTTCACCTTTTGTTCCATAACCAGAGCCTGCTCGGGGCCCACCACTGTAGGCAGAACCCCTCTGAATCTTGGTGGACGACACCTGAATTGGATAGCATAATCCTTTTCTATTGTCTGCAGGACCCAATGAGATATTTTTGGAAGGCTTTTCCCCTCTGCCAGAAATTCTACTAAGGGTACCAGTCTCTCGAGACTGCCTCTGGTGTAACTTGAGCAGCAAACGCAGCGCCCTGTAACGGCACACCGGCAGGGAACAACTGTTTAACCGCTCTGAAACCCTCCTCAGAGGGAGCGAGCGTCCCTCGGGAAATCGCTCGCTGGGACCGTCTGCGCCCCGGCATTAAGGCGGGGTTGGCAGAACGGGCCCCTGAGGGCACCGAGGAGGAATGGGCACCGTAGAAAGAGGTGAACACCTTTCCGCCTCGGTGGGAACCACCCTCAGTGTCCTGCGCGCCGTGGCGCCAGGAACTTCTTCTTAGCCGAAGCCTTCTTAGCTAATATAACTGTCCTCAGATCAGTTCTATTACTGGGAGATTTCGGCTGAGAGTGCCGCGGCTGAGCCCACTGTCCAGCAGGGGGAGCACGAGACGCGACACTCTGCTTCAGCGCCCTTTGTGATGAGCTCGCAGACGGCCGGGGCTGCTCCCGCCCAGCAGTCCCAGGGACATGAATTTTTAAAAGGGAGAAATTTGTTTAAAAGCTGTTGTTTGCTTTTCCTTCTCCAGGAATTTATCGATGACAGAATTTACAGCATCGCCAATAAACCCAGGGGGGAGAGAGGAGTGTCTAAAAGGAAAGCTTTTCCTTTCCCTTTTATATTTGTCTGATTTAAACCACAGATGTCTTTCTACGGCCACGCAGGGAAAAATCAGCCGCCATGACGGCAGTTCGCGAACCACGTCAGCACTGACCTCCTCACTCTCACTCACGTCCCTCAGCAGGTCAGCCTGGTATGCCCGTTTTTTTTCTTTTCATAATAGACATAGTATGCAGACATGACCTGCTGCCGAATACGCTTTACCCACAAAAAACGAAATATTCCTATAGAGGTCTTGGTGGGTAATGCCGGTGCACTTAACAGATGACGCAGCCTCGAGGGAGAGAAAAACTCGCAAGCGTCTCTACCACGCGAGGCATAGCCGAACAACCATATGATTATCCCCCACAATATTGGAATATGTTGAAGTCTGGGGGACTAAACATTTTCTCTATATGACACCGGTTTTTCCCACGATTTCGACACCTCAGTGTGGAGATCGGGGAAAAAAAAAAAGACGGCACGCACCGGCGTGGAGGTTGCACTCATGACGGCGAAAATCTCTCATCTAATTTTAATTTAGAAACAGACTCCTGTCTAGTCACTGGCCATACAATGCTGAGTTTTCTACAGCTCTTGTTAATACCTCCACTAGCTCATCGCTTTCGGGAGTGTAAGGTGGCGATATCCTCTACATCTCCCTCATATATACTAGCAACATCCAGCTCCTCAGAACTGGGATAGAAGCAACACTGGTGCCTCAGCCCGAGCGGAAGATAACCGCAGCGCGTGCTTCCGAATACGGGACTGAGGCACTGGATCTCACAGGTGAAGGGAGAGATAAGGCAGAGCCCGTCTCTAACCCCGCTGAGAGATCCATTAGCGATCCCCTCGATACGCGTCGTCGCTCTGCCTCGGCAAGAGCGGGACCCGAACCGCGGGGAGCGCGCACCGAACCGCTCTCCTCGAAGAGCGCCCGGCGGGAGCGGAGCGGCCTCAATGGCAGACGCTCGCAATGCTCACAATCAGCTCCCTCGAGAGCTGACTGGGCATGCTACACTCCCAAACAAACAACACAAAGAACGTGTGTATCCCCACTCGTTAAATACGTGAGCAGGGAGGGACACACTCCCTAAACTGCTGTTTGTTCGCCATATCTCTCTTAATATAATATATATATATATATATATATATATATATATATAAATTGTTTG